>BQNB010001557.1:0-47500 GCA_026074375.1 Tanacetum coccineum | reverse complement strand
AATCATACTAAGCGAAATCATAAACTAAGATTGACACATGTTGTGAACGAGGAATTACGCTGCCGTGTATTACGGTAGGACGTCTTAAATCGTATATGTTTTTTCTGAGCATCCAAGAGCACAAAACTAATACATTAAGGAAAAAGCATCAATAAAATTAAATGGAATATTTCTTACCACTTGAATAGAACCTCCACTAATAGCTCAAAGCAAAATAACGGTGATTTCAGATGCCATATAGGAAATAAAAAACTTCACAAAAGATAAAATTAACATACCTCAAGGAATCCATTTAGTCGTCAGCGATGCTCTTGAGAAAAGATCAAAAATAAGCCCATCGGGCAAACTTCCTAGTCGAGCGTCTTGTACATCCAATTTTTTTTTGCCAACTTATCATAACCACTACGTGGATGTCGCATCACGATTGCATTACCTGCTTGCAAAAAATTAAGAATGACACCGTCTGAATAATCTCGTAAAAAATGTCTAATACTATATCCATTTGCAAGAGCAATTAACTCAGTAACAAGGCATACACAGGTTAGGTTTGTTCCAGATACAATACACTCCAGTTTGAACATAATAGCCCATTGTAAATTTGACTCGTGTGTTCTATCATGGAAAGAATGAACATGCAAAGATCGATTTACCTTAGACGAAAAGATGATGGTAAGACAAACGAAAAAGGGATCACATAGATGTGCCTTTCCGTTCCTCATTCCGCAACACAACGCTGCAGGAACTGCCAAACAGCTAATCTTCACCGTAAGTTTCTGAAGTTAGGCTATCAATCTAGACATAGTTCATAACACAAATTCTCTTCTAAGCATCACAAACAAACCTTACATCGATTTCTTCCATTTTCCTCACGACAACATTGTTTTGGATTGCCTAAATATAAATTGCAACAGTTTGTTAATAACCGAAACAATAATAGCTAAACTTAAATCAGATATTTAAAAACATTTAACCCCCCCCCCTCTTTTCCACGTCAAAAGGAAGATTAAACAGATTGCTAAGCTTTAAACCCAAAACAACAATGACACAAATTAGACCTAAAACGCATTGCATGGAAACCGATAATGCAAACAACAACCATTAAAATACTATATGTACCCGTGGTGACACAAATCTGGTACATGAAAACTGCATCGCCCCGTTTACAAAATTCCAAAAACTATCAACATCAACAGGATCCTTAAAAAACTATTTCATATATAATAACATGTTTCGACGTACCCCAACAAAATATGCTTTACAACACTCATGATCACACACAGCCAATGAAATCAAAAAAACAGCTATAATCTAGCCAAACCAACAACACAAAGACAACAGTTTTATTAAAAAACAAAAATAATTAATCGCATCAGGGACAATAAACATGGCACAACAAATAGCCATTGCTTTCATTATTTTGAAACACAAACAGTGAATGCTACAGTCCAACACAAACATCAAACAACATAGTTTTTGTCTAACGAAACTTACAACGGCACTATAAGCTATAACAATGCAAAACGACCGACGATCTTATTACCTTCAGTTACAAACAAAACCCAATACGATCCAACAAAGCCCCCAAAATGATAAAATATAAGCAAAACCAAGAACATAAAGTATCATCATCAAAGAAAAAAATACTCACGTGTAATATCGATGTGACAGTTGGCAAAAACAATAAAGTGCGTCATGCACTGAACCCCCACAACAAGAACCTGAAAAAATAAATCCAAACATAAGAGCATATGTTTAATGACAACGACCTATGGATAACAATTTTATAAAACAACAACTATTCACGTTAGCCATTCTAAAATACAACAAAATGAAACAATCGTAGATTTTGTTAAACTTACAGCGATACTAAAAGCTATAACATAGCAAAACGACCGGTGATCTTATTACTTTCAGTTACAAACAAAGTCCAAGCCGATCTAACAAGCCCCCTCACAACGACACAATATGAGCAAAACAAAAAACAAAAAGTACCACCATTAAAGGTAAGATACTCACCCGCACTATTGTTGTAGCATTTGGCGAAAACCCTAAAATGCGCCGTCCAATGAACCCCCACACCGACAGAAGCAACATTAAACTAGAAAAAAAGAATCCAAACATAAAAGCATATGATAAATGACAACCGCCTACGAATAACAATTTTATCAAAAAAAAACAAAAATGATTATTCACATAAGACATTATAAAACACAATACAACGATATAGTAGAGATTTTATTAATTTAAAACACAAACAAAGGTTGAAACGGTCCAACACAAACCTCAAATGGCACACTTTTTTGCCTAAACAAAACTAAATCAATACTATAAGCTATGACATCGCAAAAATGTTAGCTTTACGATTTTGTGAAGCTGATGTTATTAACGTGAATTGGACAAGATATCTAAGAAGCATATAACACATGGACTAATCATGTTAAGTTGTAATAGATATGGTGTGTTGAGCTTATAAATACCCCTCTAGAGTTTAGACTCATTTAGAGGGGTGTGGCTTAGTGTGTGTTATTTCTTATCTCTTTATTATTAATAAAACATTTCACGTTTGATCTACCTTCTCTTTATTTTTTCTCTCTAGAAGTCATCATGTATTTCATATGGTTTCATCTTTCTCGACCACCCGAACCACATAAACCAACTAGATAATCAGTCATTTAAGTAGCACCAAAGCCTCATTGTGATATTTGTTGATTTTTGTGGTTAGATTTGTAACATGTAAATTGTTTACCAATTTTTTACTCATCTAGTCTTGTTTAAAAAATGCTTTTAATAGTTCTTTTACTAAATTAGGTTTTTACCCTAGTAGTCAGAAACATGCTCTAAACCATAAATATGAAAATTTATATGTCTTATGTGTCAAATCTTGCAAAAATGATATTTTTGGTCATTTTTTGGTTACTCGGAACTATATTGAAACAAGAATGGTCGTTTGATTTTAAATTTTGTTTGCAGTACTGATAATTCGAACTTATGTATAAAAAGCAAAAAATCGTTAATAATTTCGGGATGTTTGCAGGTAGACGATGATTTGCAGACTGAAGTTGCTTGTGCGGTTCTTATTCCATTTGATGCTACCGGTAAATGAGGAGTTATTCCTGCTTTGATTGCTAGGGTTTTAGCTATGATTTAACACACAAACGACGAAAGATACTGAATTCATAAAAACCATAGAGTTACAATATATTTATTGGTATCATTTATGAAATACCCTTTAACAGACTCCTGCATATGCTTTAGTTTATTTTTTTGTCTATATTAGATTGAAGCCTAACTCGATTGTGGTTGTATGCTTTTGCAGATAGGATCCCGTCTAAAGGAGCTCTTTAAGATGGTGTGATGAGGCGAGAAGAAAGCTTGCAGCCCACTCTGGAAGTAGAGATTGCGAGACAAGCATGTAGGGGGAATTGGAGGAGATAGAAGCTGAAAAACAAGTACGTTTAACAAGGTAGTAGTTTATCATGTTACGAAATATTATAAAATCTCTTATTGAAGTCGTGAACTGTAAAATATTGCTCTGTTATGAATTTTTATGTAAAACGAACTCTAAATTATTAAAATATAGTTGCTCTTAATCATGAGTATCCAAAACTGATTATAAGATCCATTGACTACTAAAATACATGTTGTTATACAAAAAAGCATTACAGGCGTATGTTGACAACAAGGCCACATGTTGCTATGGGATCTCTTGATATCAATGTTGCAACAAGGCCATAGGTTGGTCTCGGTCATCTATAACAAAGTCACTATGTTGTTTGATGACATCAAATAATGTCTATTTTATAGCATCATTTATCCCATGTAATTAACCCATTTTGTATAATCATTGCAAAGAATTGTTACTTAGTCGTTTATATTTGAGAATTGCAGTAATTACGGAGTACTTGGTGAATATTAGCAAAAGGCGCGCATTCTGAAGCTTAAACGAAGATATTTTGAAGATTACTATTCTGACTACCAGTACGCCGTATTAGAAATATATTATGTGAATATTCTGGAAGATATCAAACGTGGTCCCTACTCCAAGAAACTCCAATACGCCGTATCCAAACCCTTGGATACGCCGTATCGAACCAACTTCCAGACAGTATAAATAGAAAACTCAAAAATAAGTTTTAAGTGTGCTAAATCATATTCTCGATACATAAACCATAAAAGTCGATTTTCAAAAGAGAAAAAGAGCAGAAGAGGTCTTGCAACGCATTCCAATCCATAGGAGACAACGTGTAATTTCTTATACTTTTGTAATCGTTCAGTTTTTGGTATCATTCGTTAACTCGGTTAGTTTACCTTGGCTAAGCCATTACTCTTGTATTAATTATGATGTTTGAAGGCTAATAACTTTGGGTATTAGCCATTATTATGAAGATCTGAGTGTTTGGTTTTGTTTATATCTCGATTTCTTAATTTATCGTTGTACGCTTGTTTATGTTTATCAATTAATACTTGTTTACGTTCTTTTGTATGCGACCTATCATTCAACTGGATCTAGTGATACAGACCAAGCAATCTAGATGTCGGGATATCTCTCCATATAGTAATTTATACATCTAGAATCATAGGATCACAAATATTGTCCTGCTAAATTCGTGCTAAGGATACGCTTCTGGCTTAACTAGTTAACGGATATTGCCTTTGGTTTATTGAACAAGTTGACTAGCAGGTGAACCTAGATAATTCAATAAATAACGTTCTGATTCCATTGGATAGTTGGACAAGTGGACTACTAGAGTATAAATTACCTTTAAGAAATAAGTGGGTAAAGTCTCTATGAGCTAGGGTTTAACAAGATCACCATTTCTTTAATCCCTAAGATATATTATAATCAGCCAATAAGGATGCTTTATGCAGATGCTTTAATTGTGACATAATTAATATGTCTAGGTCTTAAGAAAGAATGATATGCCACCTCGAGATAAGTAATCATTGCACTGAATAAACAAACCAACCTCTAATCGGATTAATGATGGCTAATACAGTTTTATATCATAAGGCTTGACCACTCTTTTATCTTCTGTTAATTTTCTTGCGTGGGTTAAAGTGTCTTGAATTGATTGTAGTCACCACTAAACCCGTGCTAGTCTCTCAGGCTAAAAATCCCCTTTTACCTGTTAGAATTAGGATTAGAACTAACATAGGATTAGCATAGGTTTGACTTAGATTAGATAACCAAAATATTAATAAATTGAGAGATTTAACCTCGCTTCAAGTGTTCGACACCCTACTTACCATGAATCTACCACCGACCGGGTACACTGTCCGTTAAAGTGTTGTTTTTGGTTAAGTTGACAAAATATAAATTTAAAACTTGAATCATAAAAATATACACCACACAACGACACATCAAGTTTTTGGCGCCGTTGCCGGGGAGTAAAATTTAATCTTGATTTTTATTTTATGTTTTGGTTGTTAGATTAGATCTAACCCTTAGGAGCAGTGTAAATTAAATTAGTGTATATTTTTGTATATTTTGTATATTTGTTAGTTTAATTGTTTGCTTGTATATTTGTTTGCGTATTTAATTATTTTCCTAATACACTGTTCTGGTTACATTGTTCTGGTCGATAACTCGATACGCGTATCCGCTTCATTGGATTACGGCGTATCTAAATTTCTGTTCCAATACAAGTATTCATTCAACAGATTAATTTTGGCGTATTCACTTCTATTGAATACGGCGTATCGATCAACTGGAACAGAATCATAATCTAAGTTTCTATATTTGATTTCCATGCTAATTTTTTCTATCTTTCTTTAGAGCAAATCCTGCTGATATTTTTACCCTTGTTACAAATAATTCTTTATCAGAGGCTTGTCGATTGATGGAGAGTGATGGCAGATTTTAGGAAAGAAGTCAAGTATGGAAACATTTGCGCCTAATGACAAAGCAGATTACTATTCCGGGATTACAAGTATTATAGTTAACAGGAAAAATGCTTATGAGCTAAAAGGAAAATTCTTGGATGATCTGCACAATAATGCTTTTAGTTGAACAAACAGGAAGGGCGCAGTTGAGCATATTGAATACTACCTAAAAATTATTGACCCAATCAGATTACCCAATGTGGATCATGATAAACTAAGAATTGTTGTTTTTCCAATCTCATTGGCTAGAGGTGCACAAAGATGGTTTGATAGAACCAAAGAATCAATTACTTGTTGGGTCGACTTAACTGCAATTTTTTTTTAGAAAATACTACCCACCTTCTCGCATCGAGGGAAATAACACTCCCGTAATAAAATGGGACCCAGCAAGCCAGTTCGAAGGGCTGTTTTAGCTCTAAAAGTTCAATAAACTATATAAAAACAATGGATATATTCACCTAGGAGCTTTTGTGGGATTTCTGGCTAAAATGGGGTAGAAAGGTTGGTGGTGAAATTGAGGTATCTGATGATGAATATTCTAATCTTAAAGAGTACTGGAGTGACAAGGAGGAAGAAACTGTCGAAATCTTTAAGAATGAAACTGATGTTTTTGACTACGAAACACCTCTCTGCTTGGAATTCAATGAATTTAATTACCTTCTCAAAGTAGATCCGGACTTACTTACAAATGGGGTTCAAAACATATGAAGATTACAAAGAAGATTGGATCTACGAATGGAACAAGAATGTACCATGGGTGTATGATAAGCCATGGCTTGATAATGGAATATAGAAGGAACCAAAACCAGTCAAACATACTTGCAAGCCTTTCAACTATAAAACTAGATGTACGAAATGGCCAACCTGTAGTTGGAGAGAGGATGGTTATTACAATGAAGGAAATTTGCCTGGTGCTTACCATATTGGAAACTCGATCCATTACCAAGATCTTGAATGGTATGAGGCTCTGGAAGATAGCGAACTAAAAGATGAAGCTTTAAGGAACAAAGCTATCATGGAAGGTTTGATCAGTGATAATGAATCAAGCAATGATTGTTGGAAAAGATGGAAGAGCCATGAGATTTACTACCACAATTATGATGAAGGGGAATATGAAAATGAAACTCATGAAGAAGGACATGAGTTATGTGGTATCAAAACTCACGAAGTGCCGGTTTGCCAAATTCATAAGTTACAGAGGATAAATATTTCGCTCATTGCTGAAGAAGTAATATGTTGCTGTAAAAGAAGACGAATACGATGATATTACAATCACAAGTGAAGAGGCGTGCCGATCTTACCAGGAAATCTTTCGGATGATGGACGAAGGATGGATGGCTACGCGCACCGAGTGAGAAGATGAAGAAAAGTATAACTTAAAGACTTCGCTATAAACAAAAGTGCTTCTCGGAGGGTACAAAACCCGGAATGGTTATTTTATTTCTTTCGAGGTTCTGTCTTACCAGCATCTATTCAGCCGTATCGCTCCATTCATAGGAGTATTGAATTGTCTGGACGGTATCAATCTTTACTTTTTATGCACTTAAAAATCATTATTGTCAGTTTGGAAATACGCGTTATTCATGCACTTGATACGACTGTATTACAAAAACTGAACCCGTATTTAGTTATGTCTTAGTTGAGTTTATATTAACAGTAGGTACAAATAGGAATACATTTTTTTCTAATATTTATACAGGACCTCATGAAATAAATATTCGATGAATATTGGTGAAGAAATTAGTAAATCTAGAAATCTTGATGTGTTGGAGTTTGAAGTTCAAGACGGTCTGTTCAACATAATCTGGCTTAATTATATACTCCTCAATGGGAGAATCTCGAGCAAATATCAGGGGAGTTCTCATTCTAATTCGTTTAATTCATGTATTAATTGTTTATCATATACAACTCGAGGACCGTTGTAGAATTAAAGTGGGGGGGATGGAATTATTATGTTTACTTGTCCTAATATTTCACAATAAATGTTAATTTATGCTCAAATTTTAAAAATAATTTTCAAGCATACTTATGAAATTTACTTGATAACATAAACAAGGACACATATAACCTTGTTAGAATTGTGAGGAATTTTACCTATCTGTTTTCCAAATGTTTACCCAAATTCCACAAAATATGAGTGTGTCGGTGATGTTGTAGACTTTAAAACTTGGCTTGGTATATCTATTCGAGACCGCAATAATGAGTACTATGGATTTAGATGGAGTAACTTGTTTAAATTGGTAAATTTTTAGGATTACACCCAAATCGCCTTTACATGTTGCTTATTAACTAACTACACTGGTTAGTTAACCCCTGTATAAACCCTTTGTTTACTCTCATTTTTTAGGTAAGATACCCCTAGAACAACCTAGCAGAGCCAATCCTTTAGGAACTACACCAATTATTTGTTTCGTTACACCTTTACACCTTAGCCTACCCTGTTAGATTAAGTTTATTTTACAGTTGCTAGTTGCTTAAAGTGTAAAGTTTGTATTTCCCGAGCTTGTGTCTATTTTGGTACGATTGGAAGAAATTTGCACATTGCAAATGAGAATGTATATTATATAGTCAAAACTCATGTATTTTTACTACCATCGCAATTAATGGTACGTCCGAAGAATGAAGAATTATCAAAGAAAATATCCGGAATTATTATGATCGTGAATATGGTGAAACTACACCGAGTTTCGTATTTTGTATTGTGTTTAAAAAATCGAGAAAATTTAGAAAAATTGCAAGCTAAAAAGAGAAGAAACAGTTTTGAAGATAATCGTTTCGCAATTACCGATGGATCCACATTCAAGACAAGCTTAAGGAACAAGCTCAAGACCTAAAGTCTTAATCACTACATCCAATTCACAGTTAATGAATTGAAGTTAAAGATACGCGTCAAGACTAAAGTAAAAAACATAGTATGCTAGGATTAAGATTTGTTGTAAATTGGAGTGACCTCCATTAGGGGGAGATTGTTAGAAACACGAAAAGTATCGGTCACTACCAATAATAGTTAGTCAAATCCCGTAGGTAATTAAATGTAATGTTAGTAAACTAAGTGGGCCAAAAGGCCTATGGAAAGCCCACAAGAAATCCATGGCCGGCCAAATGATGGTATAAATACCCTCTCCATGCCTTGGAGAGGGTGTTGGTTGTTCATTATTCACACTCATAATACAAGTTCTCTTTTATGTTCTTTCTCTCTTTAAAATGTTCATCCAACCACTCTCTCTCTAAAACAACTCTCTTCCTCTTTCCATGTATGTTAATTTGATTGTTCTTTAATTGGTTATCTTAGCAATGTAATGGTGTTGTTTCGTTTTTTTGTTCATTTTTTTTAAATATTGGAGTTGTGTAGTTTTTGTCGTCAAAACATACTTTTTTCTTGTTCTTTCTTTGTTTTCAAAGCTTTTGTGTACACTAAAAGATCATTTACCTTGGTAAATCTGATCTAGTGTCTTTAGGATATAGGTGTGCAAGCTTAGATTTAAGAAAAACATCACTTTTGTTTATTTTTTTTGTGTTCAAAACCTTTATAAAGACCAAAATCTTGATTTTAAATTTTTCGGCTTAAAAACCTTAAAGTTTCTATTTTTCTTGTTCCTATAGGGTTAGTAACACTAGTTGTACAAGAATTTTTGCAAAACAACCATCAAAAAGGTATCTTTTTGTGTTTTAAAGTTTTGGGTTTCGGGTTAGTGTCAACCAAACTACTGGTTTTAGTGTTAACCAAACTACTTAGAGTCAACCGAACTACTAGTTTTAGTGTTAACTGAACTACTGGTTTTAGAGTCAACCGAACTACTAGTTTTAGTGTTAACTAAGCTACTGGTTTTAGAGTCAACCGAACTACTAGTCTTAGTGTTAATCGAACTACTTGTTTTTAGTGTCAACCGAACTACTAGTTTTTCTTTGGGAACCGAACTACTAGTTTTCTTTAGGAACCGAACTATTAGTTTTTCTTTTGGAACCGAACTACTAGTTTTTCTTTGGGAACCGAACTATTAGTTTTCTTTAGGAACCGAACTACTAGTTTTTCTTTAGGAACCGAACTACTAGTTTCTTGTTTTGATGAAATACTAGTTTTCTGTTAGAACGAATTACTAGTTTTTTTTTTGGAACCGATACTTACTGTTTTTCTTTGGGAACCGTAACTATAGTTTTTTTAGGGATCCTGAAACTACTAGTTTTCTTTAGGGAACTGAACTACTAGATAAAACCAAAACTTCTTTTGGAACCAAACTACTAGTTTTCTTTTGGAACCGAACTACTAGTTTTTCTTTCAGAACCAAACTACTAGTTTTCTTTTGGAACCGAACTACTAGTTTTCTTTAGGAACCGAACTACTAGTTTCTTTTGGAACCGAACTACTAGTTTTCTTTTGGAACCGAACTACTAGTTTTCTTTTGGAACCGATCTACTGAATTCTTAGTTGCAACCGATCTATCTAAGTTTGGCTGAAACCGATCTACTCAATTTTCAAAATTATACGGTTTATTTCTTTGACTTGTAAAATCCCGTGAAACATTAACTTGTTTTTCTGGTTTTGTCAAGAATTGTAAAATGCCGTATAAGTTTCAAGACATAAAACACGTAAAAGACAACTTAATTAAACACAATTTCTTTCTACCACCGTTCGATCAAACAAGTAATCTTTTAACATACTAATTTCACACGTCGAATTTCAATGGAATCTCTGAATTCGAATTCTCAAGAGAGAGTTGCATTCGTTGCAACAAATGCAAGACAGAGCAAAGGAAAGATGCATGGTATCTTTTCGACTTCTGCATTCACACCTCACGGCTCTTTCAAACAACGACTTAAAAGAAACTTCCAACGAGGGAGGATTCGAATGGGCATTTGCAACACTCTTTGAGCAAGATGTTTAAATTTTCACAAGAACAATGTTCGTAAACTTGGATCAACTAGAAAAAACATCTTTCCAAAGAAGAATTTCAAGAACTTGAACCCTCTAGTGCATTTAGTAGTACTCTTGCAATAATTTTTAGGAGTTTCCTCTATTTTCGAATTCTCGTATCGATAATGAATGAAGGTCTCATGTTACGCAAGTTCTGTATCGCATCTTACAAAGACCGATGTTTCATTATTTCCATGATAAACTGACTCAGGCACATGGTGGAATCCTTTCTGAGTTCGATTTTCAAGAAAGAGCAATAGCATATAACAAGAGTATGACCGAAGTATGAATAACAGAATGATTGCTTTGTCAACATAGGGAAATGCTATGTGAGTAATGCATTTTGATGCTGGTTTGGTTTGTTACGGGAAAGCTATGATTACAGAAATCAGAAAGTCATGTTTCACTAGCAGCAGATTCGGGAAGAGAACTTGTGAGGATTTCAGATATCAACTCGTAATTGAACAAACAGCCAATGGCTAAGGGTAAACTATCTGCTAAAACATAATATACTTGCTAAGTCAACATCATTCTGTGCATTCTAATTGTTTGTAATAATTTTGTTGGAAAAGGTTGATAGAAATACCACTCCTGAATCAATAGATACAAGTCATAGGGGAGGAGAGATTAACCATAATGCTGATGCTGAAAAATGTCAAGTTTCATGTCCTTACTTTGATCCATCATTTGATAACATGACAACTGAATCTTCAAACCAATCTCTTGAGTCTGAAAATATTTCTCTCAAAAAGACCGTTAGCCAATTTCAAAAAGATTTTTCAAGAATGAAAGCACATTGTGTTAACATGGAACTTAGTTATCAAAATCAAGCTTTTAAAGACGAGAAACATGGTCAAATTTTGAATGAAACAAATAATAAGCCAAGATTAAAAAGGAAATTGAGGTACTTGAAATGATCAATATCGAATTGGAACATAGTGTGGCTAAATTACTTGTAGAGAATGAGAGGTTGCATAAGGAAAATGAGCATTTGAAACAAACTTACAAAGATCTTTACGATTCTATCAAAAAGACACGAGTTCAGATAAAAGACCATAATGACTCACTGATTGCTCAAATAAATAGTAAGACTGTTGAAAATGCTGATTTAAAGGCTCAGATTCAGGAAAAGGTTTTTGCGAATGTAGCATTAAAAAACGAAATAAGAAAGTTAAAAGGAAATAGCGTGGATACTAAGTTTGCAAAACCATCAATCTTGGGAAAACCGGTTTTACAACCACCCAGAAACAATCAGTTGTTAGACAACCGAATGCGTTTAAATCTGAACGACCTAATTTTTCAAAACCACGGTCACGTTTTGTCAAAACCAGTCACTCCTCTTTATTTGCCTAAAGTTAGAGAATCTGTGTTTATAAAACCTCATCATGTGATTGCATCTGGCTAATCTAGGAATAGTTCTAAAGAATTGTATGGGTCAAATGATATGGCTCATAATTACTATCTAGAGGAGGCTAAGAAAAAGGCACAAGATAAAAATATGAATCTTAAACCTAGTTTGATGCATACTACTAGCTTATAAAACACTACTAATGGTAGCAAACCAAAACCTAGGAGCAACAATCAAACATCTAGAGTTTGCCTGTATCTAAGAGTAGTTGTGGAATGTCAAATGGTGTGCCACTAGTAGATCACTCTAGGAATTCTAGTTCCTTTTCGGACTCCAAACACTTTGTTTGTTTGACTTGTTAAAAATGTGTCTTTAATGCAAATCACGATGCATGTATAACAAAATTCCTGAAAGAGGTGAATTCTCACGTTAAGGTTCAATCCCCTAAGACTAGAAACAGTAACAAACTTATAGAACCAAAGATTCATACTCAGAAACCTAGTAGGCAGATTGTTACAAGACATAGGTTTTCTCCCAATAAGTCTTCTGCTATGCATGAGAAAACAAACACTCCTAGATCTTGCCTTAGGTGGATACCGGAGGGTAGAATTATTAACACTGTTGGTCTTAGGTGGGTTCCAACTGGAAAGACATTCAACACTAGCACAACAAAGGTTGACTATGAACCCCTAAATGGTTTAAATGAAGATATAACTAACCCATATGAATGCGATCAAACTTGAGTATGCTGCTTCCTACAAACACAGCTAGCACAAACCAAGACTCTTGGGGACTAGTATAAAAGAGCCAAGACCAAGCCGGCTAACACACACCCTGTTTTTACTTTAGTTTTAATTTTTATTAAGTCTTTCTTTGTATTATTGTAATTCAGTCCTATTTAAAAGTTTATGTTGTAAGTTCTTGGAGTTTAAATGAAAATTTAAGAGTTTTCTTTGAAAAATTGCAAGTGACCACTGTCAAAATTAAAAGTCTCTTATTATCTCTCTAAATCTGTTTGTCTTGTATACCAATGGTTTAAAGTTGTTAAACCTCACTAGTAATCACTTTCTCAGCCTTCCCTTAACAAAAAAAAGTCAGTTAAAACATTTTTTTAAAATTAAGGGAGTGTTTGGTTTAGCATTGAAAATGGGTCAAACCAGCCTTGTCATGGGTCACATGCACTCAGCCAATCTTGGCTGAGTGTGTGGGACACATTAGTGTAATTTAATTAAAGATTTTAGTTAAAAAAATAAGTTTTTATGCCTATTGTGTCATTCTGCCAAATTTTATAAGTTTAAGTGAGCTTAAGAGCTTAAGTTGTTGGAACAGCTTAAGCACATCCTCTTGTGCTCATTTTAGTTGTTTCTAGCCATAAAACAAGATCCCATGTTCTGTCCCTTTTGGTTTGACCAAGCATAAGTCAAAGAGTTTGTATGTATGCATGTGTTTTTGAGAATCCCCATTTTTAAGCTCAAAATTCAGCAGCTTTCATTGTTTTTCAGGCCCCCAAGTTCTGAATATAAGCTCATTTGTCACCCCTTTATATCTGTTTATGCTTTGTTGTGGTTAAAAAGCTCATTTGAGCTTATTTCATAAGCCCAAAATAAGCCCTAAGCCACTGCAGTGGCTCCCCTGGTGCTGAGCACCTTATTTCAGCCCCACTTTTCTAGCTCATTTTAAATTAAGCATTAGGTTTTTATCCCTTTTTAACATAGCTTGTAGGTAGTTCTTCTAGGTTTAGCAGCTTATTTGCCTTAGATAGTTTATTAGTATAGCTTATTTAGTGCTTAAAAGGTCCACTTTTTCTGTTTTATCTAAAACTGTTTAAATAGCTTATTAGTATACCAGCTTATCTTAGGGCTTATTTTAGGTATCTATAGCTTAATTAGGATTCCCTTATCCTTATTATCTGTTTCCCTTAGTTTCTAGCTTATTGTGCAACTTAAAGACCAAGAAAAAAGGCCAATAAGCTCTTTGAGCTTTTTAAGTTTCTGTCAGCCCATAAGCTCACTTTTCTGGCTTATTGTGAGCCTTTCAGCACTTGCCCCTTTTACAGAAAATGATAAGCTCAAGCCCCTTTACAACTTTTCTTCTTTGACTTTTGCTTAATAAGCTGTTGGACCCACCTTGTAATCGGGGTCCAACTCAGGGACCATTTGTGTAATTTTGACTTTTCTTGTTAACTTTGTTAGTCCTTAGGTTAGTCACCCTGTTACCCCGTTTGTCCTTTCAGTCCTTTTCACTGTTAGTCCCAAAGTTAACTTTAGTTAGTTTATTTAATTTAATTAATTTAAATTAGGTTTAATATTAATTAGTTTAATTACTTTTAATTAAATCAGTAAAAATTAAGGCTTTTTAGGTTTTTATCTTTTTTATAACTTTATTTATTTTATGTAATTTTTCAGAATTTTTATAACTTTTATTTTTTGTCTTTTTCTATTTACTTAGTCTTTAAAATTTGTTAGGTTTTTTTTTTTTTTAATCTTTTAAAAATCATAAAAAAATCCAAAAAAATTAATAAAAATAAATTTTCTTTTTTACAATATTGTCTTTTGTCTATTTAGTGACTAGGGAAATTATCAAATTTGTTTAGGCTTAATTTGTCTTAATTTCAGTTTTAGACAGTTTTTACGGGTTGCGTATTACGTTCTTTTCGTTTAGCATTCAAACGACCTCCGTTTTAGTTCTAGTTTTCTTTATTTTTCAAGTTAAGTTAATTAGAATTTAATTTTGATTTTTAATTTAATTTAGCATTTATTTTTCTTAATTTTTAATTTTAGGATTTCCCTATAACTAATTTTGTTTCCCGTAGTTTTTAAGATCCCTATTTCCTATATTTGTTTCCCGTAGAATAAATTAGATTTTATTTAATTAATTTTAGTTGTAATTATATCAGTGTTCATATCATATATTCTCAATCAGTCAATTTCTCATCAAACCAGGATAATTCTCAATTGCAGCCTCGTTGGGACATACGACCCGGGAATATCTCTTCCGGAATCTTTTTATCATTGATTCTCATGTATACTATTTGACGAATCATTTAACCATTTACATGCACCACTTGAGGGGAAGTTTTTTGTTACAATTGCTGATCTTTATTACTACTACTAGTTTATGTTTCTACTGCTCAAAGTCATTTTTCGTATTATGCTTCATGGCGAGTATTTTGAGTATTGGAATGCTGGATTAGTAGTTGTGGTATATGGTTTGTAGCTGTTTTGATCCAAGTTGCATATCTACAGAAGACCCCTATTTGATAATTACAAAAGGGGAAGAAGATTACAGGTTTATTAATTTGCAGCTTATTATATGTGGTGGCATGATACAAAGGATATCTACTTAAGGGGAAGTTTTGTTTCATTCAGGGAGATGATTACATCTCAACTTCAGGGGAAGCTTTGGCTTTATGATGAAGTTCGTACACGACTTTGTTTGTTTTGTCATCATCAAATAGGGGAAGATTGTTGGGATTCTTGATTTGATGAGACAAAATAAATAAAAGAATGAAACAAAAGGACTAAAATCATCATTAAAGAATTCTACAAGCTGGTGGGAGAATTTGTAGATTTGGAAGATTCCTTAGAGTAGATAACAGAAGATATTCTCTAAATATTTAAAATATTTACTTGTCTAATATTTATCTTCCTTTGTAAGTCTTGATCTCTCCTTATAAAAAGAGATCATAGACGCATAGTTTTGTTGTGCACAGAAAATATTAGACGTCTTATAAGGTGTGTGTGAGTTCTAGGCAATGACGTTCTTAAGTAGAGCCTAGAAGTTGTGAGTAAGCCCCAAGGAGCTTTGATCCCTGTTAGATTGTAACCCGTTCTAAGCAATTGATCATCTAGAATTGGGTTGATGGATATGTATGAATAATAATACCTTGTTAAAACATCAGGGTTCCTATTGTTATTATTTCTGCCTGCATATTGTTAATCTTTTGTGTTTATATCAATAGTGGAGATCTAACCCATCTCGAGCTTAAACGATCTTAGAGTCTATCAGATTATTTTAGATTCCACAATTGGTATTGTTGGGACTTAAAAGACTTTAGGGAATCTTAGAGTTACTACTGCTCAGGTACATAATGGAAATTATGCTAAGTAGTTAGTACTGGTAGTATAAAGTTACCACTGCTAGTTACTACTGTTAGTATAATTTAGTGCTGTTGATATAGTACTGTTGTAGTTAAGTTAACACTGCTAGAGATTGAAGGTGAAATATAAAGCTAAGTAGTATTGTAAGACTGCTAGTACATGTTACTACTGTGAGTACATATTAGTACTGCTAGTACTAATGTTACTACTGCTTATGTTTATTAGTGCTGCTGGTACAAAAAGTTTATGTTGCTGATTACAACTGCTTAATGACTTACTACTGTCAAGAGGATAAAGACGGTTTAAAGAGATAAAGATTGTTTGGAGAACAAGAATACTTGTGAAGATAAGTATTGAGATATTTTTGTACAAGATAGTGATATAATGTTTTGTTTAAAGAAGTTTATGATTATCTTTAGAAAAGATTTTGATATCTAAGGAATGTATTGTAAGCCGACTAGGACTCCTTAGTCTATAAAAGGAGGCTCTAAGGCATTAGTTGAGATATAATTTTACGAGTTTTCATAGTTGTCAAGTCGATTTAGAAAAGCTTCAAGGTTGTAAACCCTAGTACTAGTGAAGAGTACTCGTATTATTGATCTAATAATATTGGAGCGTTTAGTTATATCTTTGTTCATTCACAATTATTGTTTTATTCATAATACTTCTAGGTATTAAGGTGTAGATTCTGCATACACTTTAGTATACATACAAAGTTTCTACAACAAGTTATTTTGGATTTATCCAAGATTTAACCTTAGACAACCTAAGGAAATCATCAAGGATTGGGATTCAAACAAAGTGGTATCAGAGCTTTCTTTGAGAAACTTTGATCTAGAAGACATAGAGTTTGAATCTATAAATAGTAATACTACTGCTAAGCTACCCATACTCAAACTGGGTGAGTGTGAGATGTGGGTGATAAGGATTAAGCGGTACTTCCAGATCCAAGACTATGCTCTATGGGAGGTCATAAAGAATGGTAACTCATGGGTATCTGTACCACAAACAGCATAAGAGAATGGTACTTCAGTTTATGAGATGTTCTGTACCTGTACCTTGCTGAAGAACAAGACAAACCAAGAAGAAGGGATGTGAGGCTAGAGTTGCTTACTCATGGCTCTTTCCAATGAACATTAACTCATATTCAGCCAGTACCCTGATGCTAAAACAATGTTTGCTGCCATTGAGACACGATTTGGAGGTAATGAGGCTACTAAGAAAACACAAAAGACACTTTTGAAGCAACAATATGAAAATTTCAGTGCATTAAGCACAGAGTCTCTTGACTCTATTTTTAACAGGCTCTAGAAGATTGTCAGTAGGCTTGCAATTTTGAGTGTGGTCATCTCTTAAGAAGACTTAAATTCAAAATTTTTGAGCAGCTTGCCCCCTGAGTGGAACACTCATGTAGTAGTATGGATGAATAAGCCTAAAATTGAAACTATGAGCATTGATGGAATTAGTGATAAAACTCAAATTGTTGAACAAAAAGTAAAGAAATATGTTGGTGCAAGTAGTGGTGCTCAAAACTTGGCCTTTGTGACTGCTCTAAGCTCTAGCAGTACTAATCATGTTAATACTGCTATGCCTGCATATGAAGTTAGTACTACTAGCCCTGATGTTAACACTGCTAGTCCTCAAGTTCGTACTGTAGCTTTATGATAAGGTTGTGCATGCTTTTCATGGTTGAAGAATCCCAACGGTTCTAATCTCATACAGCAAGAGATGAGCTATTCATGAAGATGATCTTGGAAGCAATGGATTTGCGTGGAGCTCTCTTGCTAAGTTGGAGGGCAATAGATTCTGGCTAATATCAGAGGAAGGCAAAAGAAATTTTCATTAATGCTAATGATACTGCCTGTGTATGATAAATCCAAGGTAGAGTGTTTCAACTGTCATAAGATGGGACACTTTGCCAGGGAATGTAGAGTACCAAGAAGCAAGGAGGGTCAGTTCAGAAATCAAGACAACACCAGGAAGCAAGGAAACAATGAAGACACATCTTCAAAGGCAATGTTGGCTATAGATGGTGTAGGTTTTGATTGGAGTAACATGGCAAAAGAACAAGTTTAGACAAACATGGCTCTAATGGCGTTTTCAGACTCTGAGGTATACACTGATACAACTTGCTCTAAAGCTTGTCTGAAAAACTATGAAACTCTTAAGAAATAGTGTGGTGATTTGATTGTTAAGCTAATCAAAATTGAATTTACAGCAAACTACTTATAAAGATGGTTTTGCAATAGTAGAAGGAACAACTTATCACATATAGAAAGAATGAGGTTCTTTTTAGTGAAGAAGTTGTAGTTCTTAAAAGAGAAGTAGCTTGTAAATGACTATGAAATAAATGTGCTTAAAAGTGAGTTTGAAAAAGCTAAGCAAGAAAAAGAGGGCATTAAATTTAAAATTAAGAAATTTGATAAAGCCTCAAAAGACCTAGAAAAGTTGTTAGAGAGTCAGATAACTGACAAAGGTAAAAAGGGTTTGGGGTATAGTGATGTTCCTTTACCTCATCCTTTAATCTATAATAGACCTAAAAAGCTTAATTTGTCTTATTATGGTCTTGATGAATTCAAAGAGCTTGAATTCAAAGGGTATGGTACTGAGAATAGTAAGAAAGAGTCAAATATTGTTTGTGATAAGAAATCATATGATTCTAAGGAAAATTCTGATAACTCTTTGGTAAAAGAACAAGTATCAAAAGATACAAGTAGCTTTGTTGAGTCTTTACTTAATGTGTGATATAAGAGTACTATTTTTCCTGATTGATAAAAGGTTTTAGCTAGAGTCTGTCAAAACTTAAATCATAAAAAAAACCAGTTAAAAGTCAGTTAGGTAATGTGAGATGTATAGATCACAAACTCCTTAGGGGAATCAAAGAATTGGAATCGGGCAGATATCCATCAACTAGGAAATTGATTTGGTGATGTTATAACAAAGCTTGTTTATTTGTGGGAGCTTAATCTTGTACAGTGCTTAGTGAAAATACCATCAAAGGGAAATGATGGTATATGAGAGTAATTATAACAGGGTAAACTACAACTACACTACCAAAAGGACTCACCCTAATGCTTAAAGGAACATGGTTCCAAGAGCAATCTTAATGAAAACTGGCCTAAAACCATTTAATACTGCCAGGACAGTTAATACTTCTCATCCCAAATCTACAGTTTTTAGTGCTAAACCAATGTCATGTTTTCCAAAAATAGCACAATCAACTATAAGAAGACCCTTTCAATCTAAAACAACATTATCTAACAAAAGGTTTTTACACATAAGTTTAACAGTTAATAAGTGTCATGGCACAAGCAGTTTAAATTATTGCTAAGGCCACAAGCAGTTATAATGCTGAGCCAAATAAAAGTTAAAATGCTTAGGCTAAATTCTGCAGTTGTTAATGTTGTTAGAGTTAATCAGGCAAACGCTGTAAAGGCCTCAGCATGTTGGGTTTGGAGACCTACCAAACATAATGGTGCATCAATCACTTTGAAGAAACATAATTACATTGATGCACGAGGCAGATCCAAGTCTTGTGATGGCTTGGGTCCCAATGGAATCTTATATTTCCTTATTTTTATGGTGAGGGTAAGCCACAACAAGTTGATACATGATTTGTGTTTAGTGGATGATCAAGGCACATGACTGGGGCACATAGCTTATATCTCAGATTTCAAGGATATGATGGAGGTTATGTTACATTTGGGAGGAGGAGCAACTAGGATGGTTAGAATTTCTGGTAAAGGAACACTTAAAACTGATAGTCTTGATTTTAAAGATGTATACTTTGTCAGTGAGTAAAATTCAATCATTTTAGTATCTCACAGATGCGTGACAAAAAGAAATATGTCCTTTTTACTGACATTGAATGTCTTGTCTTATCTCCTAATTTTAAGTTGCCTAATGAAAGTCAGATACTTCTTTAAAATATTCTAGAAAGGGACAACAGTATAGTTTTGGATATGAAGAAACATTGTTTCTAAAGAACGTTTAACTTGTCTGGTTACTAAGGAATACATTAGATGAACAATGCTCTAGCATAGGAGGCTTGGTCACATTAATTTTAAGAATATAAACAAGCTTGTTAAGGATAATCTTGTAAGAGGATTGCCTACAAAACGTTTTGAAAATGACCAAACCTGTGTTGCTTGTCTTAAAGGGAAGCAACACAGAGCTTCTTGTAAGTCCAAGGTTATGATCCAAATTACTAAGCCTTTGTTTATGCTTCATTGGATCTGTTTGGTTCTATACTTTTGTGAGTAGTCTTAATGTATAAGAAGTATTGCTTTAGTAGTCAATGTGATTATAGCAGGTTTTATGGTTTTCTCTTTTTAAAACTTAAGGATGAAACAGAGTGAGATACCTTAAGAACTTATTAAAGAATTAGAAAACCTAGTAGATAAAAAGTGAATAATCAGAAGTGATAATGGAACAGGAGTTTAAGAAACAAAAGTTATAGGATGATTTTTGAGAGAAAAAGGTATTAGTGACCAATATAGTGTAGCTAGGACTCCTCAGCAGAATGGTGTAGTTGAAAGGAGGAATATGACACTAATTGAGGCTGCTAGAACCATGTTAGCTGACTCTAAGTTACCTACCACATTTTGGGCTGAAGCAGTTAGTACTGCTTGCTATGTACAAAATAGGGTCTTAGTAGTCAAGCCTCATAACAAGACACCTTATGAACTTTTTAGAGGTCTTAAACCAGCTCTAAACTTTATGAGACCATTTAGATGTCATGTTACTATTCTTAATACTTTAGACAATTTAGGCAAGTTTGATGGCAAAAGTGATGAAGGTTTCTTTGTTGGATATTCTTTGAGTAGTAAAGCTTTTAGGGTATACAATACTAGAACCTGGAAGGTAGAAGAAAACTTGCATATTGGTTTTTTAGAGAATAAGCCTATGATAGAAAGGAATGGTCCAAAGTGGCTGTTTGATATTGATTCTCTAACCCAATCTATGAATTATGTACCAGTAGCTGCAGGTATAATCACTAATGAATATGCAGGTATACAAGGAGAACTTAATGCAGGTACATCTACACAGAAAGAAGAAATCAGTAAAGATTGCATTGTGATGCCAATTTAGAAAGATGCTTCTTCATACTTTGATTCACCTTCCAAGGATATTGGTAATGGTGAACCAAAATCTGCTGCTGATGATCAAAAGTAGGTTGAAGATGGTCCAGATAATGAGAATGATGAAAAGGATAAGTCTGAAGATGGTAAAAGTCCTAAGGAAGTTAATGCTGATGGACAACTTGTTAATACTGCCAGTCCTGAAGTTAATAGTGGTCATTTTAAACTTAATACTGTTGATTCATCAGTAAGTGCTGCTAGTTCAAATGATCAAGATAGCCCTAAAGATATGTTCAAAATGGGAGCTAGTCATACACTTGAAGCCACTTATGTTGAGTTCTTCAGTGATGAAGATGAACCAGAAGTTGATTAGGGGAACATCCTTAATTTTTATACAGTTCCAACCACTCCCAATATAAGAATTCATAAAGATCACTGAATTAAAAATGTGATTGGTGATGTGAAATCACATGTTCAGACAAGAAGAATGACAAAACCTACTTCTGAACAAGGGTTTCTCAGTGCTATATATGAACAGAAAACACATGATACGCTGAATACTTATTTATATGCTTGTTTCTTATTACAGATTGAACCCATAAGCATTGCTAAAGCTCTATCTGATTCATCTTGGGTGGAAGCAATGCAAGAAGAACTTCTGCAATTCAAACTCCAACAGGTTTGGATACTTGTAGATTTGCCTATTTAGGAAATAGGTGTCTTCGAACAAAATGGCGGTCTTCTGTAATAAGAAGATGAAAGTGGGATTTGTTTAGGAATAAAGCAGGTTGGTTGCTCGGGTCTATAGGATAAGAGAAGGTATTAGAATATGAAGGAGATATTTGTCCTGTGGCAAGAATGAGCCATTAAGATTGTTTTTCGCCTATGCTTCTTTTATGGGTTTTCTGGTATACCAAATGGATGTTAAGAGTGCATTCTTATATGGAACCATTGAGGAAGAGGTTTATGTTACTCAACCATCAAGATTTAAAGATCCTGACCATCCAGACAAAGTTTACAATGTGGTCGAGGCACTTTATGGGTTGCATCAAGCACCAAGAGCATGGTATGAAACCTTGGCTAACTATCTTTTAGGCAATAGATTTAAAAGAGGGAAAATAGATTAAACATTATTTATCAAGAAGTAAAAAGGAGATATTTTGCTTGTACATGTTTATGTTGATGATATTATCTTTGGACTTACAAATACAAGGAGCTATGTATGGATTTGAGAAGGCTTTATGTAGGATAAGTTTTTGATGAGTTCTTTGGGAGACTGCTATATTTTAGGATTACAAGTACAGCAGAAGGATGAAGAATATTTATTCAGCAGGACAAAATATGTATGTGATTTTTGAAGAAAGATTTCAACTATACTGATGTAAAGTTTGCTTCTACTCCAGTTGATTTAAAAAAGCCTTTAGTCAAAGATGAAGATGTTGATGATGTTGATGTACATCTCTATAGATCTATGATTGGGTCTTTGATTTATCTTATAGCATCTAGGCCAGATATCATGTTTGCAGTATGTGCAGTTTGGGCAGATTTCAAGTTACTCAAAAACATCAATCTCTTAAGCTGTGTGTAAAGAGAATTTTTAGTTATTTGAAGGCAAACCAACATTTAGGCCTTGGTTTTTTAGGGATTTCATTTGAACTAGTTGCTTATACTGATAGTGACTATGCTAGAGCAACTCAAGATAGGAAGTCTACTACTGGAGGTTGTCAGTTTTTGGGAAATAGGTTAATATCATGGCAGTGCAAGAAGTAAACTGTGGTTGCCACCTCTACAATTGAAGCTGAATATGTGGCTGCTGCTAGCTGTTATGGACAAATACTCTGGATTCAAAATCAATTGCTAGATTATGGGTATAATTTCATGAATACTGTCATTAATATTGACAATAATAGTACTATTTGCATTATTGAAAATCCTGTTCAACATTCTAAAACAAAACATATAGAGATTAGGCATCATTTTATAAGAGATTGCAATGCTAAAAAGTTAATACAAATGGTTAAAATTCATTTGATCATAATGTTGCAAATCTTATTACCATATGGTGTTGAATGCTGGTAAGGTTTCAGTACTTGGTCTCAAGTATTGGAATGCTTAATCTTTAATGTCTACATCTCTTTATGTCTTTGTAAAAGTTTTGTAAAGGATTAGTATTGTTAGTCTTGTCAATTAGTACTGCTAGTTATACTTAAAACTGCTTGTTAAAATTGTTAGTCAT
The DNA here is from genome assembly GCA_026074375.1 of Tanacetum coccineum. Taxonomy (NCBI): domain Eukaryota; kingdom Viridiplantae; phylum Streptophyta; class Magnoliopsida; order Asterales; family Asteraceae; genus Tanacetum; species Tanacetum coccineum. The sequence continues at coordinate 23,940 of BQNB010001557.1, read as the reverse complement.
ACTTAATGCTGTCAAGAAGAAAATACTTTGGATTGTGTATTTTTGGCTATGGACTAACACTTGCAGGTTAATCATATTGAATACCTGATGTTGAATGCTTCACCTCTAAAGTACTGTTTGAGAGGAAGTTAATGTTCTTGGATCACAGTTTTTAACTTTTATTCATGTGTTATGCATAAATATGGATCCTCATGAATTCTCATATGTCTATCTAGTCTTTTCTAGTGTGCTTGTGATAAATAGAGGCACATTGTTATATAATTATTGAAGATAGAGTTAATACTGTTAGATATCTCTTAATAATGCTAAGTCAAAGTTAGTACTGTTGGGATGTCATAAGAGCCAAAGTTACAACTGTTGAGCAAATACTTAACCCCTTGATCAGCTTTGTTGAGTGAGGCTTCTTTATTCAAATATCTTATTAAAGCATGGATGGAAGGATATGTAATATCAAAAGTGTGTTAAAAAGAATAAAAAACATCTAGGCATGTCAAAAGAGGTTGAGACACTAAGATACCTCAGTCTAGTGGTCCCCTTGTAAAGGTTGGTGATGAGGTTGTCCATAAGGAGTTGGGTAACAGAATGGAAAGGGCTTCCACTACTGCTTCTAGCTTAGAAGCATAGCAGGATAGTGGTAACATCAATAAGACCCAATCCATGGCAACACTTAATGGATCAAGTCCTTAGGGAATTAGTTCATGTAGTGGTCCCAGGTGCCATGATACCATATTAGAGGTGTAGATGCTCAAACTAGGTTTGAGACTACATCTAAATAGTCTAGTGATCCACCTCTCTCAAGAGGTTACACACTTGGAAGTAGGGAGGACAGTATGAAACTATTGGAATTGATGGCAAAGTATACAAAGTCTGTGTGAAATAGTGAGGAAAAGAAAAGAGAGAAATTATGAGTTGAAAAACAGAAAGAGAGATGTGTGAATAAAAACAGAAAAGAGTGATTTTGTGAGCAAAAAGAATTGAGAGATATTGTGAGCATATAGATCAAGAGCCCTAAACTTACAGAAAGAGAGCATGTAAGAAAAACTAATTGATGATGGAAGATCTTTTTGGAATGAAATTGGAGTTAATGCTGGTAGCTCAAACTTACTGCTGTTAGTCTCAGGTTAATACTAGTAATATAACTTAATGCTGCTAAGCATAAAGTTTCTACTACTGGTATATCTTAGTGCTGCTAAGCTTATGTTGATGGTGTTGAGTTACTGCTGCCGGTTTAAGTTAATACTATTAGGCATCATTTAGTGATGCCAGTTCAAGTTCCTGCTGCTGATGGTGATTTTATAAATACTTCGATTCAGGGTTTCATTTGCTTCTTTATTCGATTTCAATCATTCAAACACTCTCTAAACGTAAACCCTAACTCAATTTTATCTTTAATCATCTAATCACAAAACAATGTCAACCCTAACTTTTGTTGATACTCACAATATGGTCGCATTCTTGGAAAAACCTACTGAAAGTGATGGGTTTCATGAAATTATCGATTTTCTCAATGCTAACCAAATTCATTATGCTTTAACTGTTTATCCTACCATCTACACATCTTGCATTGAACAGTTTTGGGCAACAGCAAAGGCAAACACTGTCAATGGTGAACGTCAGTTACAAGCCCTAGTTGATAAAAAGAGGGTGATCATCATGGAGTCAAGCATTAGAAGTGATCTTCACTTAGAAGATGCTGGTGGTATTGATTGTTTGTTGACTGCTACTATCTTTGAAGAACTAACAAAGATGAGGTATGAAAAACCTTCTCAAAGGCTTACATTTTATAAAGCTTTCTTTTCTCCATAATGGAAGTTCTTAATTCACACTATTACATAATGCCTTAGTGCCAAGTCCACTGCATGGAACGAATTCAGTAGCACAATAGCCTCTGCAATCATATGCTTGGCCACAAACCAAAAATTTAATTTGTCCAAGTATATATTTGATGCTATGGTAAAGCACTTAGAGGGAGGGTTCAAATTTCTGATGTATCCACGATTTGTACAAGTGTTTATCAATCAACAGCTTGGGGATATGTCACATCACAAAAAGATTTATGTTAACCCCTCACACACAAAGAAAATCTTTGCCAATATGAAGAGAGAAGGAAAGGACTTTTCTAGAAGAGTCACACCCCTATTTGTAACAATGATGGTTCAAGCTACTTAAGATGAGGGTGTAGATTTAGGCATTCATACTGATTCTCAACAGACACCCATTACTACTCAACCATCATCCTCTAGACCTCAGAAGAAGCAGTCTAGGAGGAAACAAAGGAAGGAAAATGAAGTTCCTCAAGATGAGACACATCATGATGACAGTGTTCCTATACCTTCTAATGATCCACTTCTCAGTGGTGAGGATAGAATGCAACTAACAGAATTGATGATTTTGTGTACCAACTTACAAAAACAGGTTCTTGATTTGGAAAAGGCAAAGGATGCTCAAGCAAAGGAGATTGCTAGTTTAAAGAAGAGGGTCCAAAAGTTGGAAAGGAAAAAAAATCAACAACTATAGGGTTAAAAAGATTAAGGAAAGTTGGTGAATCTAGTAGGGTTGAATCCTCTGAGGATAAAGAGGGTTTAGGTGCTTAGAAAGATGCATCCAAACAGGGGAGGATAAAAATTGTTGATGAAACCCAGGGGAGGTCAAGGTTAGATGATGCAGAAATGTTTGATACAGATGATCTTCATGGTGATGAGGTGATTGTAGATATGGCAGTTAGTGAGAAACAAGAGAAAAGTGCAAAAGTTGATGAAAGAGACTTTAGTACTGGTGTTGAAGATAGTACTGCCCCTACAATTCCAGTTACTACTGCTGATGAAAGAGTTACTACTGCTAAGATTGATGAAATTACTCCTACCAGTGCTCCAACAATAGTTATTGATGAATTAACTTTGGCTCAAACTCTTATTGAAATCAAAGCAGCTAAACCTAAAGCTGTTACTACTGCTGCTACAACAACAACTACAAGACCCAAGGCTAGAGGGGTTGTAGTTCAAGAGCCAAGTGAATTCAGAACAACAACATCATCTCCACAAGCATCATAACCTTCAAAGACTAAGGACAAAGGTAAAGCAATAATGATTAAGCCTGAAGTACCTTTGAAAAGGAAAGATCAAGTTGCTCTTGATGAAGAAATGGCAACAAATCTTGAAGCTCAGTTGCAAGCTGAACTTATAGAAGAAGAGAAGATGGCAAGGAAAAAGGAAGAAGAAGCCAACATAGCTTTGATTGAATCATGGGAAAATACACAAGCTATGATGGAGGCTGATAGATTGCTAGCTGAGAGACTCCAAACAAGAGAGCAAGAGGAGTTGACAGATGAGGAGAAGGCAAAACTATTTATGGAATTCATGGAGAAGAGGAGAAAACATTTTGCTGCATTAAGAGCACAAGAAAAGAGAAATAGACCTCCTACTAAGGCACAAAAGAGAAATCAAATGTCTGTCTATCTTAAGCATATGGGTAGATATAAACACAATCAGCTAAAGGGCAGAAGCTATGATGAAATCTAAAAGCTGTTTGACAAGGAGATGAAGAGAGTAAATTCTTTTGTGGCTATGAATTTAGAAGCTCAAGAAATTAGTGGAAAGAAGGATGAAAGCAGTTCTAAGAAGACAAAAATTGCACAAGATAGTAGTACAAAGAGAGCAGGAGATAAACTAGAATCTGATGAGTCTAAGAAGCAAAAGACTGATGAGAATGAAGAAGTTGAAGAAGATAATGAAGCTGAGCTGAAAAAGCATCTGGTGATAGTCAAAGATGATGATATAGCAATTGATGCTATACCACTTGCTACCAAACCACCAGTGATTGTTGAATACAAGCTTATTAAAGAATGAATAATAAGACATTATCAATTGATAAGAGCTGATGGATGTTCCAAGAGATATTCTTCTATGGTTAGGATGCTTCAGGGTATTGACAGAGAAGACTTGGAGACTCTTTGGAAGTTGGTCAAAACAAAGCATGGTGATACAAGGCCTGAAGATGAACATGAAAGAGTGTTGTGGGGTGATTTAAAAGTCATGTTTGAACCAGACATAAAGAGTGATGTATGGAGAAATCTACAAGGATACAAAGTGACTATTTGGAAGTTGTTTGATTCATGTGGAGTGCACTTTGTAAGGTTTGGAAATGTGCACATCTTTATGTTAGTTGAAAAGAGATATCACCTCACACCAATAACAATCTCAAATATGCTAAACAAGAAACTTCAAGCTGATTATTGGAATGAGATGTGTTATCAATTACTTAAGCTAATGGTAAAGCAGCAAAAGGGTCAATAAAAAGTTTGAATGCATCTTCTTGATAGTGATGAGGGCTTTTAATAAAGAAACTTGAAGATTCATATAATGAACAACAAGTCTAGGGGAGGATTATTGGGACTTAAAGACTTCAAGATGATTCTTAGAGTTATTGCTGCTCAGGTATACATTAGTGTTGTCAAGCATAACTTAGTATTGTTGGTGATACTAATGAAAATTATGCTAAGTAGTTAGAACTGGTAGTATAAAGTTACTACTGCTAGTTACTACTGTTAGTATAAGTTAGTACTGTTAGTATTAAGTTACTGCTGCTTGTTGAAGTTAAGACTGCTCAGAGTTGAAGATTGAAATATATGCCAAGTAGTTAGTGCTGCTAGTAGTAAAGTTAAGACTGCTAGTACACAGTTACTACTGTGAGTATATATTAGTACTGCTAGTACTAATGTTACTACTGCTTATGTTTATCAGTGCTGCTGGTACAAAAAGTTTATGCTGCTGGATTACAACTGTTAGAAGATAAAGACGACTAAAGAGATAAGGATTACTTGGAGATGAAGATTAGAAGATAATTATAGAATAGATTATATCGGAATATTCTATAAGTTTATGTTTATCTTTAGTATATGTTGTAAGCCGACTAGGACTCCTTAGTCTATAAAAGGAGGCTCTAGGGCATTAGTTGAGATACAAGTTTTCATAGTTGTCAAGTCGATTTAGAAAAGCTTCAAGGTTGTTAACCCTAGAGGTACTAGTGAAGAGTACTGCGTTTATTATTTGATCTAATAATATTGGATGCGTTTGGTTATATCTTTGTTCATTTTGAAAATCGACTTTTGTGGTTAAGGTATCAAAAATATGTTCAAGCACACCCTAAACTAGTGTTTAGGGATTTGTACTTATAGTGTCCGGAAATTCGTTGATACGCAGTATTGGTTTAGGTTAATACGGTGTATTGGGGGTTTCTTGGAGTAGGGACCATGTTTAATATCTTACAGAATCTTCAAATAATTTTCAATACGGCGTATAGAGTATTCTGGATACGGCGTATTGCTCTTCAATTCTTTGTGGTTTCTTGTGAAGTGCAGGCACAGATACGCCGTATCTTCCTTGATGGATATGACGTATAGGTTGTCAGAACAATATCTTGAGATTTCTTCATTTAAGCTCTAAAATACGTGCCTTTTAGAATAACTTCACCAATTACTCCATAATTACTGCAAATAACATCTTTAAGCAATTAAGTACCAATTCATGCAATAATTATTACAAAATGGGAAAGAAACATGGGATAAATGATGCTATAAAAGTGATGTTATTTGATGTCATCAAATACCATCACAATAGTCTTCATACTACCTTGCCCTACTATGGTTGATCACCTTTTAAGTGTTTGAATACATGTAATGTACTCTTAGGGGCCTTGTAATAGTCTTCATACTACCTTACTTGTGCGTTGCCTTAACGGAATATTACATAGATGACGGGTTCGTGCAATTCGTCATGAATTAGGAAATACTTACACATTATACCGCAAGGGTGATAGGAAATTGTTGCGATTGTCGTAAGAGACTTCTACAAGAAGTTTTACAACTCCCTAGGCAGTGTACCTAATCTTTGTAGTGTAGTATAGGCAAGACTCGAGGGTTGTTATCGTTCTCTAGGGGAATAGGTTGGGAAGGCTTGATCACGGTCTAACAAAATTCTAAGGGTTGAGAGAAAATATTTTTGTATTTTTATATTTTATGAAAGCAGTAAATCATATGTTTGAGATGTTAGTTTGGTTTTAGCTATTAAACTAAATAATAAACTATGCTACTGGTGATAACAATATAATAAAAGATTGCGTTTATTTGATCATGTATTTCTCCCTAGATTGCTTCTCCTAGTGTTGTTGCTTTGTCACACTTGTGATGATCTATGTAATTATTTTCTAAGTCATGAACGAATTACACGAACCCGCCGTCTATTTAATATTCTGTAAAGGCAACCTATAAGTAAGGTAGTATGAAGACTATTACAAGGCCCCTAAGAGTATATTAAATACATTTGAAATATATTAAGAGTGGATCAACCATATAAGGGGCAATGGTAGTATGAAGACTGTTACCCGATGGTATCCTTTCTACACAATCATGTTTTCCTAGACATATCAACAACGATACAGACAAAAGTTGGTTTTCTAAGACCTAACATGCATATTCATCATAAGAAGTAACATCACTAGGATCTACATCCTAGGTTTTATACAATCATAAATAAACAAAATAGAAGGTCTAGCCAAGCATGTTAAAGATAAAGCAAGAACATATAAGAATCATACAACAAAACATATTGAATGATTAAGATAGTCTTACTTGATTAAAACATGAATTGAAGGAAGTACAATAGGGTTTTGAGGCCCTAAAATCGTCCCTAACAGCTGCTAAACGAACTAGGGTTCATCCCTTTCTTTTACTCTAAAGTTACATAGTTAAAACCCTAAAAACGGATTTGTATATATAGGAAAATCGCTATGATAGCGTCGCGTTTTAATCGTGATGCTGTCATGAATAGAATATTCTAGATAATGGGTTGGGTCATGCATTCTGACGCCGTCGTGGATTCTTGTGAAGCCGTCTTGGTAAGAGTTGTGACGGCGTCACGTGTATTCTGTAACGCCGTCTCCGGCCGCTAAGAACATAATCTTGAGAGATGTTGGTGTAGGTCCGTAGTCTTGTCCGTTTCTTCTCTAAATGAGCCCAAGTCACGTGTATTACCTCTAAATGCTTTCCAAATGCTAAATACCTGAAAAAGAACAATTAAGTGCCTATTTTGGGCATACATGCATGATTTAGAGGGTTAAACGACCCTGAAAAAGTGTATAAAATGACACCTCATCATTGCTCCATAGTTTTCGCCATTGTTTCCGCAACTTCTTCCTCCGAGTATTCTTGGTCAGAAAATAAATTAAAATCAGGCTGATTATAATCTATCTTAGGGATTAAAGAAATAGTGATCTTGTTAAACCCTAGCTCATAGAGACTTTACCCACTTATTTCTTAAATGCAATTTATACTCTAGTAGTCCACTTGTCCAACTATCCAATGGAATCAGAACGTTATTTGTTGAATTATCTAGGTTCACCTGCTAGTCAACTTGTTCAATAAACAAAAGGCAATATCCGATATCTAGTTAAGCCAGAAGCGTATCCTAGCATGGATTTAGGAGGACAATATTTGTAATTCTATTATTCTAGATGTATAAATCACTATATGGAGAGCCATCTCGGCATCTATATTACTTGGTCCGTATCACTAGATCCAGTTGAATGATAGGTCGCATACAAAAGCACGTAAACAAGTATAAATTGATAAAAATAAACAAGCATACAACGATAAATTAAGCAATTGAGATATAAACAAAACCAAACATTCAGATCTTCATAATATAGGCTAATACCCGAAGGTATTAGCCTTCGAACATCATAATTAATACAAGAGTAATGGCTTAGTGTAACACCCCCAAATTGGGTCGCAGCGGAATAAGGGTCTGGGGCGTGTTACTTCTCAGATCAATAACACAAGATGTATATAGAACGACCAAAAAGTCGTTTAAAAACTGATACATTGGATTTTAACAAAGTATTTGTTACATAAGCTACAAAATTTCTATCCCATACAGTTATACAAAATCCTAGCCATCCACATGTTCAAAGTACAAAGATTTCTAGCCCATACAGTTATACAAAATGTAATGCTACAAAATCCTTAATGCATGATATCCTAATCTAAACCACCAATGTATCCCTTGTACCTCTTGCTTACTGATCCCCTGAAAAACATTGCTTTAAAACGTCAACAATAATGTTGGTGAATTCATAGGTTTGATAAATCATATATTGTAGGACCACAAGATTTCCCAAGTGTATGATAATGCAACAGATGCAGACATCATATAAATGTAATTACGTTGCTCTAAGCTCATGACACTGAAGCTTGACGTGTATGAATACCAAATTAATGGCCTACATTGCCCGTGGTGATGTTCTAACCCGCAACATCCTATATTCGACATGGTATACGTTCGTTTGTCCAGTGATAGCTAATCACCCGAACGGGGTTGTCAAACCCAATAGATCTATTAATAACATTCGCGCTCACAATCCCGCAATTGACAGTTCATGATAATGGGCTCAGATATGGTTATCGCTACTTATTGCAACACGTAATCATAACATCGAAACTTACCACATGTTGCCTATTGTAAGCTATTGCTGTTTTTCACCCAAAAACTTTTATAAAAACAAAAGCATGTAAAATGTGGGGCTATGAACTCACCTTGAGTGAGCAAATACCAAGTGTATCATAATAATGCGTCACGCAAAATCGTCGAATGCAACCTATTTAAGATTTAAAGTTTACTAAGTGATTTATCACATTGTTAATCTCTTACCATGCATAAGTTATTTAGCTAATCACCATCTAATTGTTGTGTGAAAACATATTTATAATTGGTAAACATTTATAAAATATCAGATTAATGTTATTTTTGTTATTCCTGGTAGGGTAAGTAGGGTTTTAGTTACTCCTGGTAGTGTTGTAGTAGTTTCTCTTGGTTAGTGTTGTCAGATGCTATTTTGCTGTAGTGTTGTAGTTGCTACTGGTAGTGTTGTAGTTGCTACTGGTAGTGTTGTAGTTACTACTGGTAGTGTTGTAGTTATTTTTTTAAGTCTGACCCGACTATAATGACCCACTAAATCACATTTTCATGACTCGGGTTCTAAAGAGAATTTATGCGAAACGATATTTTGAACTTATCTTCCAGTTCTGTCCGAGACCCGAAACTCGACCGAAATGGGCGAAAAAGCACTCGCATCAGATCTGATGCAGTGTATCAATTACCAAAAAGCCAGATTTTGCCCCCGCCTTACGACCCGTTATCACTCGCTTTTAGACTTAAAGAACCTCGCGGGGAAGTAAAACGACCTTCCGAACGACTTTCATGTTTCGGCCGGAAGCGAAAACGGACGCGAGAAAGTGCGCAAAATACCATCTTAAAAAATCCTGACAGAAACCACTAACTTAACAAATGCTGGATTTTTATACCTCGAATATATACCTCGTTTTCGCTCTAACTTTTTCGTTATAAATCCGTTTGACAAGTTTCTTACCTTTTCGGAATCGTCGTGAATCATACTACTTTATAAAAATATAAAATAATGTGTTATATGTACGAATTTTAGACAGAATCTTGGTAGTGACCTTGTGGAATCCATTTTAACCTGCTTTTATACATACTTAATTTGGTAAGTTAATCATTTTTACACCAACTTAATATGGTACAAAACTTTCTCATCCCTTTTAACATCATATTAGCAAATATCTCACAATAATATAATAGTGTGCAAAAATGTCATTACAAGTAAAAACTAATTTAACTTGTTAAAAAATCCTACATGGTGTTTCAGCCTTACATTGATCTAACATATGCATAAAATGGAATATTGATAGAAAACAAGGGTTCTAGATGACACTTATGGTGTTATGATGATGATGATTAATGTAATTAAACCATGGTTAGATAAAATCCAAAGCTTGCACCAAAGAAAAACCTAGTTTTCTTAAATAAAACCTTAGGCTTTTCAAGTGAAACATAGCTTCCCTTTTCTTGTGATTAAGCTTGAATATGGTTAAACCAATGCTTGGAAATAATCTTAGATGTCTATGATGGTGTATAGGTGTGTATAGGTTGTATAAAAATTATTTATTTTTGGTATGGATTTGTTACAAAGGGTTGTTTGAGTCTGGCTAGTAGGAGAGCCAAAGGGCGGGTTTTTGATTCTTTTTGGTTTTAAGTGTTTTAATTGTGATGGTCCTATCTCTAGTTATGCATGTATATAAGGAAAGTCTTGGTCAAAAAGGATGCAATAGTAGTATTCACAAGTCTATGGTCTTAAGGAAGGACTTGTTGGTCAGTATGAACATAGTTATATGGCTTATCTTTTAATGCAAAGGTGATGTACAAAAGACTAGTAGTAGATTTCTTTCATTTTTCTTGTATATACTCTTTAAATCGGCCAGTATAGGAGACATATTATGATATATTTTTGTAAAATTTTGAGTATTGGGTATAAATGTGGGTATTTGTTGAAGCGTAGAAAAGTTTTGGTGGTTCCGGGAGTGCCTAAACGCATTTTATTGCGAAACGTAATCAATTTACGCAACCAATAAAAATAAAATGAACAAAGTTAATAATTATTCTCAAAATAATTACTTAACCCTTGCTTGATGTAAACATTTAATTGTTTGATGCCCGTTTACATTGAACGCTAATTTTTTTAGCTTACACGATTTAGTCTTTACATTTACGATTTTAAGCAACGCGTCAATACAAAAGGTACGTTGTGGTTTTTTTCGATGTCTGTCAAGACTTGAAAATACACTACAAGCTGAGGCCTTAACAACATTTACCTGATTTACCCTAACAGCATTAACTACTGCTGAATTTGGTCTAGCAGTATTAACTGCTTTTGGCCTAGCAGTATAAAATTTTCCCTTAACAGTATTAACTTTTTGGCTAAAATTTTGGTTGGTTAATGATGTTCTTGTTTGATAGGGCCTCCTTACAGTTGATTGTGCTGATTTAGAAAAACGTGACATTGGTCTAGCACTATAAACTAAAGTTTTAGGATGAGCAGTAGTAACAGGCCTATCAGTATTAAGTTGTCTTAGGCCAGTTTTCATTAAAACAGCTCTTGGAACCATGTTCTTGTGAGTACGAAGGTGAGCCTTTTTAGCAAAATAATTGTAATTCACCCTTGTATAATTATTCTCAGATACCACCCTTTCCCTTAGATGGTAATTGCAGTAAGCCTACACATGGTCAAAACTTCCACAGACAAAACAAGCTATATTGTACATCACAAAGTCACTTCCTAGCTGTTAGGGCTTCTGATTATTCCAATTTCTCTGATTTCCCCTAGGAGTTTGTGACCTATACATTTTAGCATACTGAACTGGTTTTCTAACTGGTTTTTCTGGTTGTTTAGCTTTAACAAATTCTATCTTAGCAGGAAAAGCAGTTTTCTTCTCTAACTTATCATCTTTATACCACCACCTCAAACCAATAGGCAATCATGGGAGGAGATTCCTCCCTAACCTTATTAGCAATATCTTCACTAACACTCTTACTAGTCTTAGGACCATATCCTTCAATATTAGGCTTTTGAAACTCCTCTAGACCAGAGTTAGACAAATCAAGTGTTAGGGGTGAAAATAACCCTATATGGAGGTGAACAAACATTATAAGCTTACAAACTCCACACTTATCTAACTGTTATCATTTATCTGACTCCCTAATAACTTGTCTAGACTCCATTAAGCATTAATCATATATTTCAATTTTAAAGTTGATTAGCTTTCTTTTTTTCTTCGCTTAAGCTTTATCTAACTCACTATTAAGCACACTAATTTCTAATGTTTTATATAGATATCTCTTTCGAACAGCATTTTGATCACATAAAAATAAACCACATCTTCTTTTTGAAAAAAGACAAATTTTTCTTCTACATATGCTAACCCTCTTTTATAAGTAGCTAGATTAAACTCAGATTTGTTAAACTCTATTCTTAAATCATCGAGTTGAGTTTTAAGAGTTTCAAAGCTTTTTAGACAAGTTTTAGAATAATTTTTGTCATTATATACCTTAGAGTCTAAAAACGCCATGAGATCCATGTTTGTAGGGACTTCATCATCTGCCATATAGCTCCAGTCAAAACCAGCTCCATCAATAGCCAACATAGCTTTGGAAGAAGTGTCTTCCACATTTACAGCCCTTCTAGAGCTGTCTGAATCCGTTTTTGGTATCTGGGTTACCTATCCTCTGCATATCCATTGCAAAGTGTCCTATCTTATGACATTGACACACTCTACCTTGGAACATGTCCATATCCATTGAATCACTCCTAATTGATTGTGAAATTTCTTTCTAGTTTTCCTGAAAAAAACCTTCTTGTCCTCATGCTCCACAATGCTAATTGCACTCTCAAATCCATCTCCTCTAAAGTCATCTTCCATTGGATTTTGTTCAAGTTCTCATGAACAAGTTGAGACCCATTTGGTTGATTGGCCAAAAATGCATAAACAGTGGCATCACTTAAGTTAGCAGTGCTAACTTGAGTACTAGTAGTGCTAACTTGAGTGCTAGCAGGACTATCTTGAGTATTGGCAGTACTAACTCCATAAGCAGTATTAAGTTCATTAGTACTGCTAGGAGATGATACAAAAGCATGTTTTGAGAACTTGAGCTTAAGTTTTAGTTTCTTTAACTCTGTTCAACAATCTTGAATTGTTGTAAGAGATCATCCAAAGCTCATTGTGTTCAATATAGGTTTATTCCTCCCAGACCACAACAGAGTAATCCACTAAAGGGAGACATTCTCAAGAAAAATTTCAGATTGAGATCTTCTTGCAAAATATATATCACCTAAGAATAGCTAGCTGAGTTACAATCATCTGAAGCCTTTAAAAATAGAGTCAAGAGACACGAGCTTGAAGCACATAAGTTTCCATTCATTTGCTTATAAGATTCTTCTGAGTAATCTTGTGCTTCATTACCACCAAGTCTGGTTTGTAAAGCACAACAAAGTCTGAGCATCCTTTACTGATTAAAAGTCTCAGATGCTCATTAGGAAGTCCATCATAACATGCTCATTCTTGTCACATCATCTTTCTTTTACCTTTATCCCCAGTAGTACCAGGACCCTAGCAGTATAGAAGTTAGGTAACCATCCAGCATTTTAGTGTGGTTTTGAGCTCTGTCTTTAGAATGAGTTTCCATTCTCTATGACATCCCATAAGCATATCATGAACTTGAAAGTATTGCCATCCTTAGCCTCCACAAATCATATTCACCCTAATTTTGAGAATTGACAACATTGCAGATAGTAAAGCTTTGAGCAGTTTTCTAGATCCATCCCTTCTATTGTGAGTAAAGATTTTTTTTCCGTTTAGTTTCTTCCTGATCAAAGTTTTTTTCAGAACACCTGGCTCCTATACCACTTGTTGATCCCAACTAAGATCTGCTTACCCTTTGTAAAAGGGTTAGTTGTATTGAAAATTCAAGACAACAAGGGTAAGAAACTTTTTAATACTAAAGAGTATGCAAATCACTCTTTTAATACATAGAAGAATATAAAGAACAGTGACTAAATGAACAATGTATGAACAATATTATACTGAAAAACTGCCAATATTAATATAAATAATAACGCGTACTCTGTGTATGTACTAGGGTTATTACAGTCCTTGAAGCTATATATGAGTCTATGACTATTGTGCATACAAAACCATAACCTAAGATCTCCTTTTATACACCAAGGAGTCCTTTACAAGATAACTACAAATCTTCTATAATTCTAAAAGATAATAGCATATCTTCTAACTATATAAGATATACACTGAATAAGTCAATACAAATCACTAAACACGTCTTTATCTCTTTAACAGTCTTAATCTTCATGCAGCAGTCTTAAGTCCTTCAGCAGTCTTAAGTTTAGTACCGGTAATACTAACTTACTCTAGCAGTACTAACTAGTTAGTACTGGCAGTTATATTTTGAGCAGTACAAAATCTTGGCTTAGCAGTACTAAGTGTGTAGACTTTTAATTCCCAACAAGAACCTTAAGAAGTGTTTGGCTGATCCAACACTACAAGTGCCCTTGGATGAGATCCAAGTTGATGCCAAGTTAAATTTTATGGAAGAGCCTGTGGAAATTTTGGAAAGAGAGTTCAAGAAGCTGAAGCGTAGTAGGATTGCCATCGTCAAGGATCGGTGGAATTCAAAACGTGGTCCTGAATTCACGTGGGAACGTGAAGATCAGATGAAACTTAAGTACCCGCATTTGTTTAGTGATGTTAGTAGTTGAATTTCGGGGTCAAAATTCTTTTAAGGGGGTAGAATGTAACCTTTGCCCCTTTTGTGTTCTGAATATTTTATTTTTAGTCCTCTGGCTATTTGACGTTTGTCAGTTTATTCAGATTTTATACCGTGTTGACGGTGGTGATTTTGTTGAGAATTGTGGTAATTTATGGTTTATTGTGAATAATAGTCCTTTTTAGAGGTTATTATTATGTTGTTTGCATTCTGGGTGGTTGACCCGTGAATTTTAAGAAATGCCGAAAAAACGAGTCCTGACACGTCCGTTAGTGTCCAAATGAGTTTTGAAAGGTTTAAAGTGTAAATATGTCGTGTAAATACTCTAGGTTAATGGAAAAGTGTTTTTAAGGTGAATAAAAATGCTAATTAACTTTTTAGGGAAAATTTTACGGTTGAGTTTTACGAGCTTTTAAGTGATCCCGACACAAAAAGAAAGGCCCGAGACCCCTTTGGATACCCATAACCGGTCGAACCCCCTTGGAGACAAGGAGGCATATTTTTAGGGCTTGTGTTTTTTATAAGGACTATAGATATTTCATTCAAGCATTATCTTCACACACACACACACAAAAATCATTTTATTCTTCCCTCTTCCTCCCCTCCCTTGCATCTGAATAAAGCACACACACAAACACTATTATTTTTGAAATTTTGATCAAAAACATGAAGATTGGTGATATATTGGGTTGATTCTAGTGCTTGGGTATTCATTTAAACAACGTTTGGGTTGTTCGGTTCGTGTCAAAATCTACATTTTTGAAGATTTTCTTGTAAGTTTCTAAATTTAAATTTCGTTTGTCCTTTTGGGTTTATAGTGATGCATAGATGTTAGTTGTACAAGTTGATCGTCGTAAAAATTGATTTTTGGAAACGAAATGAATAAAAGGGTGTGTTTGGGGTTCGAATAAAATGAAACAAGGATAAGGTTTTGTTAGTTTTGATACTGTGGTCGTGATGGTTGATGACACATTACGCTTTTCTAGATAGCTTATTTTGTATAATAGCTTGTATAGTAGTTTTGTGCTTTTGTGGATTAGTTTGAGTTATTTGCTCACGATCAATCTCTTTAAAATCACAAGGGATAAGTGATTTGATTTTTTTAGTCTGGTATGGCGTATGTTCGTGGACTATTTTCATAGCTTATGGTAGTAACCAAATACTGTACGTAGCGTACTAGCTTATTTTTGAACTTACGGACTTAATTTTTGAGCTCTTGGGCTCACGGCCCAATAAGCACAAATAAGTCGTGGCTTATTTGTTGGCTTAATGTGGTTCGGGTTATTTTCTACTTATTAGTATGAGCTTATGTATATAAATGAACCTTAGTTTTGGGCTTGGATCGTATTTTGGACGTATAAATACCTTATTGGACCCTTGTTGGGCCTTAAAGCCCAATAAGCGATATGTAATCGTTTTAAGAGTTTTTGACAGACTTTTGAAAGTGAAATGTATTTACGAAGTGATATTGAATGTTATTTTGGGAGAAACGTTTTAGTAAACGTTAAAGATTGAGAATTTGGAAATTTGTCAAAAAAGTGTCGAAATGGTGAAAAGTGTTGAAATTAAGGTTTGAAACCTTGGAAAACGTTATATAAACGTACGGGTCACGTCGAAATTTCATAAAAAGTTTATACTTAGAAAATTTTACTTAAGAACATGATTTTTGGTTTTAAATAATAAAATATTATTTTATTATTTTAATAATTCACTAAAAGACGAAAAATATAATTTTTCTCAAAACTTTTCCAATATGCTTTTTATGAGTAAACGTTTCATTTTCAACCATATTATGATTATTTTATAGAAACTAAGAGTACCGAATGGACTTATCGAGATATATTTATAAAAATAAATATTTACTTATGTTACTTATCTATTTTCTTTAAATAGTATACGTATGTATCGTTGAGATATCGGATTGATAAGATATTTTAAGATGAGACGTCAACCATCACACCACTAGACTGTTATGGGTAATTGTACAACGCATCTAGCCTCTATGCATCAAACGTGAAGACTGTTTTGGAAATAAATGATTTAATGGGACATTAACTGGACTAGGTCGTGTGCGGACGTCGTTGCATTTGCTTGTGTGATTGAGATTTGGTTGCTTAAGACTTGCTTGAGGTGAGTTTTCATAGCCCTGTTTTTCTACTGTTTTTCCGCTGGGGAAAAATGATACTCAAATTTGTTTTGGACTGTTTTGAAATTTGACTGTGAGAAACGTGGTTTTGTTTTTGGGACAATTATGTGCTTATGATTGCTATGTGAATATATGTGATGTGATTTTACTTGCGTGTACTGTGTTTGGCATGACAAGGGTTTTGGTTTTACTTGCATGTACTATGTTTGGCATGCAAGGGTTTTGGGTCCTGCCCTTATATAGTGCTCCAGCTGGTAGGCCCTTTTGGTGCGTAAGTGACATATTTGCTACCTGACTAGCGGTGATGCCAGGGCATGGTTCGACTAGCGGGTAAGCTAGGTCGAGTTTACATGATTAGCGAGGATGCTTTAAGTCATGGAGGTGGATTCTCATAATATTCACTATCATGAATTGGCACTTTTGTCCACTGTTTTAGTTTATTGGCACAGCTTTTGGTTTAAGGTCAACCTAAGAGAGCTCACCAACATTATTGTTGATGTTTTCGAGTATCATTTTCAGGTGAAGTGAAAGATGAATGGTTGGTGATATGTGATAGCAGGCTTAGGAGTATCCCGTGTGGATTTTTTATGTGAAGCCTTGCTTGTTTATTTGTTTGGCTATTAGTATTTGGAAGTTTTGGTTTAAGTTTGGATTTGGACCCCTGTGTGGACATTTGGAATTTGTAAGAGATTTTAGATTTGGTTATGATTTGGGACATCACTCGAGGTTTGTTCGAGGTTGATGGTCTTCGTAACACTTGAAGTTTATGCATTGTAGTTTTCTCTATATTGTATCTTGTGTTATGATTGATCATTATGTTGCATTCCTGAGTTTCCGCCATTGTCGGGGTGTGACAATTATGCTGTCTTGTTCAACTTATTCTATCAAAAATGCCAATTTGAACGAAAATCCACTATAGCAAAATTGCCAAAGTATCGAATTCCACTGTATCGAAATTGCCAAAGTATCAAAATTCCACAGGATCAAAATTGCATTGTATCCAAATTACCACAGAATCGAGATTCCAACATATCAAAATTGTCAATTTCGATTAAAAACAGTTCACAACACTTAATTTTGATGAGGAGCGTGTAATACTTATTGAAAATGAAGAATTTCGATAAAAAACCAAAAGTATCCGATATCAGACAATACCCAGCAATAGTTCTCGGACGTCACAAATGTCGATCAGAAAAGGACTCGGACAATACTAACTTCAATTTCGATGAACACTTAATGAACTTATCAAATTTCGATAACAAATCCTTCTTAATTATAAAAAGGTCTTATATTTTCTATGAATTCTCCATCGAGAATTGGATAACCAATATGATAAAATCATAAAGAGAGCAATTTCAATAGATTAGATTCGTGTTAAGTATTTTATCGAAAAAGATCTCCACAAAGTCGATAAAACCGAAATTGTGAGTTTTGCCAATTTTGAATCGATAATGAATCACAAGATCGATAAAACCGATAATGTGAACAAAATCAATTCTCAAACGTTTTAGGACAGTATCGAAATTGATATACTCACTATTATACAATTTCGATGAAACCGAATATGTGTAATTTTCCCTATCTTATCAAATTCGATAAAACCGAAAGTGATAATCCGATAGTTACCTCAATTTCGATGAAACTGAAAAAGAACTAATCTATTACAACTCGATTGACAATACAATACAATCAAAAAATAACTATCGAAAATGAAACTAATACCTGATATTAATCTCGTCTTCATCCCATATCACATCGAAAATGAATATAACAACGAAACTCAACATCAAAAATGATAGCACACTCAATTTTGATCACGTCATCTCTCGAATCACACCGAAAATCACAAATAGATCACTCTTAAATCTCTAATGGCGTATGATACTACTTGTTAGGTCATAAGATATTCAGTCACACTTAGAATACAGTTAAGCTTATAGAGAATAAGAGATGAAGGTAAGTTTCACTAATTTTCAATTTATAAAAGGAAAAGAGAAATGAGTGAGGAGAAGTGAGATTACAAGCTTTAACCCCTTCATTAGATGAAGGGGGTATTTATAGAGTGCTAAGCACCCTTCTCTTATTTCCTAATTTTGCTAACTAGTCCTTATACTTTGGTAAGTAAGCTATTTTTTACTTAAACTTACTTTACCTTATTACATGACCTACTCTTACATATAAAATAAAGTCTAAATATTACTAAATTAAATAAACCACTTAAAGTATCATAATCGACACTTTTTCAATCCTAACATTGCCATCTGCTAAAAATAAAATAATATACATGACTCAGGGTTTATAACGTCACCCCTACACTTGAGTTTTCAATACTAAAAACCTAAATAATGACCCGAATTAGAAGGATCAATAAACGTGGAGCATATTAGACAAATATGGGGGTAATAGTTTGACTTTCTTCCTTATTTCTCCGTATAATAAAAACTATCATGAATCCCAATCATCCCAAAACTGTATACACTAATAATAGGCTCGACTTAGCAACCATGTAATCAAGTAAACAATTAACTAGGGTTAAACAATTGTGATAACAATAATGTACTAAAAATGAGTACATACAAGGAAGGATAAGGCGATTTGGGTGTAACTTTTGGGTAGGGTGTAAACAATGCTCTTCATTAATAATCCAGAATCCACCAGAAAATTATGAGAACCTCGAAAAGGATAGGCTCAGAGGGGTGTACTAGGGGTATCTTGCACTAAAAATGAGTGCATAACAAGGGTGTGGGGGTAGTTATATAACCGGTGAGATCATCATAACTATAACAAATAAAGGCTAAAAACAAGGGTTATCCTAATGCCTCTTATCACTTAGCAAATCTTAATCATACGAATGCATCCTCACTAGCAGTCTTAGGATGAATCGCTAAATCAATTTCTAAAATCTATGATACTACCGGTACACTCTCATAAGCATTAAAAATGAATGCTTGTATTCCTAAAGATCTAGGGGCGAACCTCACATTTTGGGGAAGGAATTTTTGAGTGGTAGGGTTTTTGTGCTAGTCATATAACTTCTATCCATGAGACGCTTCTACTACTACAGTTTCACCGATATATGCCATAAAAAAATTTAAATTTTGGGCTAAAATTACCGTCCTAAACTATGTTTCGGTATATTACACATCTTTTTAAGAACAAAGCAAATGCAAATGAAAGAATAATTTCTAAGGCTTTTATTACCCCTTACACTTATTTTGAACATTATCCCCAATGTTCTATGAGTACCCGAAAAATGAATAAAGAGAAGATAAATAAAAAGCGAGAGAAACTAATACTCCCTTGGTTTGCTCAATATCGGAGAAGAAACGAGATAAACTGGCTAAATCGTCATCCAAGAATCGTCCAAGTGAAAATCCAATGAACTTCCGGACTCTAATATATCATGTGAATCAAAGACAAAAACAACTATACCCAGAGTAAAATTGGCGTTGAATAAAATACAACCCTATTAATCATAAACTAAAAATCCTAAGAAAGCAATAAAGATAGAATATTAGTACTAATGTAACTGTGGCTTTCTGCAATAATCTGAAAAGTTAAAAAGAAATTAAACAAAATTAACTTTTCAAAAATTCGAAGAAATCATGGATTTCTCTATTGCTACAGTGCTGACGCCATCAAGAATGAATGCTGATGCCGTCAGGCACACCTGACAGGTTTTGCGTTTTTGTTTTCTAGAAAAATTTCTGCAAAAATAACCTATTATTGATTTCCTAGAAAAATTTACTGCATAAACTACAAAAACGGTTAGTACAAACATATGACTCAAAACAAACAAATAAAACATAAACGTGTGAATTAACTTAAACTATCTATTTTACATGTTTGAAATGGTTCTTAAAAACCGGATATTTTTTCCTACACTTATTTTATGCAAAATACATTTGATTGTAATTAAGACGAGGTTAAAAACAAAAAAAGCATGATCACATATAAGACAAATAATGAAAATTAAATACACATGACACTCCAAAAATGCATAAAATAAAAGATTGGGTTGCCTCCCAATAAGCGTTTTTCTTTATTAACAAGTCTTCTAGCTAGACTCGAAGTCACTCTTCTAGGAATCATGAAAATGTTCCAAGTCGATGATATCGCTTGGCTTTCCTTTCTTGGATAGTTTTCTAGTTGTGGGAATTGATTGAAAGATTCTATCAGAAAATTTCTCCATCGGGGTCAATCAGTTCAATCCGAATGTGTCACGCACCATCTCCATCCTTTGGTAGCCTCTTCAAATCTATTTTCTTATCAATTAAATCCTCTGATTTCCATATATTTCCCTTAAGATTTATAGGTATAGCTCCTAGAAATTCCACCATTAGCCTAAACACTAGGACATCTTTAAACGGTTTGAGTTTGGCGTCCCTAGCTATTTCCAATTCCTTGGGTAAATGGTCATTCATAAAGTCTTTCTCCAAATAGTAAGGGGGTCGGGCACCTATGTAGTTCGTACTAGGTTGCGATTCGTAAGACTTTCGTTTTGCTAAGGTAGTCCAATATGGTGTATCCACATGACCTAGGCCGATTTCCTTAACTCCAAATATTAATCTAGTAAATCATTCTCCTACCGCTATTTTATCTTTCTTATAATCTATTACAGCACTAGCGGTTGCTAAAATCCTCTTCCTACAAGGGGCACGTAGGATCTTTTTCCATATCTATGACGTAAAAGTCCTCTAAAAGTTTTAATTTTCCTACATATACCTCTATGTTTTTCACAATTCCTATGGGATACGACTTTTTTTAAAACGTTAACTAACTATCTCACATTATATAAACCACAAAACTATCTCACAATGTCCTAAGCAGGACTTGAACCCACAACCATTTGGTTAGGGAGCTTCACACACACCTTGGGGTACCATCAGGACAAAAGCCCTTTGGTCTACGGGATACGACTTAGTTCCATCCGCTAACCCTAGGACATTCTCGGTCTCTTCTAATAATCTAATATTTAGCATATTGAAGAGATATAATGGGATTAAGTTCACATAAGACCCTAAATTGGCTAAGGTATCAAAAGGCTTGGAGTTCCCTAGTCTACAAGGTAAGGTGAATAATCTGATATCCTTCATTTTCTTTGGCATTTCGCCTTGAATGAATGCGGACCCATTTTTGCCTAACTCAAGACTCTCTAAATATTAATCCAAAATGGCGTTGTACATGGGAGCATGAGCTAGAACTTTAAGAACCGGTAAGTTAAGATGCAAATCCTTAAATTCTTCTTGTAAAGCTCTTTTGGGATCATTTAATTTTGGTGTTTCAATTTTGTTGACCGTTAAAGTTTTCACTTGTGGTTGATCTTTTTGAAAATTATTTGTTGATTTAAAACACATTTTAATAGCATTGACCGAATTAAAGGGATGGGACGAACTTTGGGGATCTTCCATCGGGTAAGAACGAGCAGACGAAACCGAAGAGGTGGGGTTAACATTTAATTTCGGGTTCTTACCCGTGTCACTTGGGAGTGCTCCCATCATTCAGTCATTTATGGCCTTCAAGAATGTGTCAATTTTATTGGTCATCTCGCTTTGTTGTTGTTTAAAATCGGCTTCAAACTTAGATAACCTAGCGTCTTAAGATGCCATAAAGTTAGACACCAATCCCTCGAGATTCGATTGATTGGTAAAATTTTTGGGGATTGTTGTTGAAGGTGATGTTCTGGAACGAACCATTTGATTAAAAACAATTAGGTGGGGTTGAAAATTTGTTTTGAGAATTTTGAGGTTGCCTCTACCTAAGGGTTGGGTAACTTTTCCATGATGGATTATAAGTGTCACCAAGTTTGTTTTGCTCGTGTTTGAAAGTGAACCACTTACCTCCCGCTTCGTCGGTACGCGAGGATGCGTAGTCAACAAAAGCTTGCTCAGGATTTTTCATGCAATATTGAGTGTCGTGGGGACCACAACAAATCTCACATGAAGAAGCGATTTTTTCAAGGGGGGGGGGGGGGGGGGGGGGGGGGGGGGGGGGGGGGGGGGGGGGGGGGGGGTGGGGGGGTGGGGGGGGGGGGGGGACTTGTACGGATGGTTTAAGCGAGAAAAAAATGAGCTTTCCATTAAGTGGATTGGACATGAGCTTCCATTAAGTGTTGGACTTGATTTTCTAGCTCAATGAGACGACGGTAGGATGTACTCGGGACATCTTGAGGCAAATAGATTTCCTTGACCGGTTTAGCGAGGTCTCTTGGGTCATTCCAACTCTCGTAGTCATAGAGAGCAAGATTCTTGATAAGTTCCCAAGATTCTTCGGCGCTTTTATCACATAGCTTGCCACCGGCTGAATGGTCGATGGTGTGCCTTGTGGCGGGATTGACATGGTCATAAAATATTTGTACTTGGAGCCAATGATCGATGCCATAATGAGGGACTTTTTAGAGTAAGTCCTTGAAACGAGTCCATGCTTTGGAAAGAGATTCATCATGATGTTGCTGGTACATCAAGATGTCAATTCTAAGTTTAGTAGTTCTTCCTGGTGGGAAAAACTAAGCAAGGAAACGGGTAGTGAGATCCTCCCAAGTGGAGATGGATCCCACAGGTAGACGTTCAAGCCAATTGCTAGCTTGATCGCGAAAGGAAAATTGAAATAAACGCAGTCACATCCTTTCCTTATTTTTAACATTAAGGTCAAGTGAATCAACAAGTTTTAGAAAATCCTTAAGATGTTGATGTGGATCTTCGGACCGAAGTCCATGGAATGCACATCTGTTTTGCATCAATCAGATGGTGTGAGATCGCAGAGGCACCACATTGTTCCCTTTGGGGAGATCAATGGTGTTTTGATAGCCCTCGTGGCTTGGTCAGAAATAATCTCCTAAAGTACGGGGTGGATTTGCATCTCCCATGATGGTTAACGAAAGTAAGGTTTACAAAACAAAGGGAACGAAGAAAAGATAGACTACGAGAGAGCTAACCTAAAAAGAAAAAGAAAAATTCTCACTTGATAGGAATCTAGTGAGTAGACCTAAGCTAGATAGAATCCGAAACCTAGACTATTCCCCGGCAGCGGCACCCAAAACTTGATGCGGTGGGTTGCAACACAAAAGTTTTACAACCCTCCTAGGCAGAGTACCTAATAGTTGTAGTGTAGTATAGGCAAGACTCGGGGGGTTATTATAGTTCTCTATGGAATAGTTTGGGTATGTTTGAATAGTATGTATTACTAAGGTTCTAAAGGTGAGGGAGTTATTTTGTATTTTATATATTTTGAAAGCAAGTAAAATCTCGGGTTTTGAAGAGGGGGTTGATTAAACTACTAAATTAAACTACTCCTAATTATGCAGAAAAGTAAATTGATGGAAAAGCTCGTATGGTTAAACAAACGTGTTTACCTAATCATGCACTACTCCCTAGTTGTTTTCTCTGATTTTATTGCCCGTCACCCTTGTTAGTGTATTGTGTAAGTATTCTCTAATTTAGCCACGGGTTAGTCAAGTTCGCTATCTACGTGACAACCTAGATGGTGGTTACCTGCACACACCGCTCACTTAATTCGGAATCCACCCTAAGGTGATCTAGATATGAAGATCTAATCACAGGTATCCTCTAACCTAATCGCGTTTCCCTAGACGTCTATGCTATGATATGAAGA